>CAWUFW010000281.1:2740000-2770000 GCA_963921515.1 Calotriton arnoldi
CTTAGGGTACTCTTCTGTACTCCTCCCTTGTTCGCTCATATTCTTCTTGCACCATGTCACCTCTCTCGCTGGACTATTGCTCATATAAGCCCACTGTTCCATGTGCAGTGCTAGGAAATTCCATTACTGTGAAAGGATTCCCAGTGTTCAGATTCTTCGCAGATCTAGAGCATCGTTTATTGTGGATTTCCACCTGGCTTGCAGGCTGAAAAAGGCACTTTACTTCACACTCTTATTTACGCAGTTCCTTGTGCAGTTTTCATTCCGATTGCTTGGGTTGATGACTTGCTTTTTTATGCTTGTTTAGTTCTGCGCCTTAACAATCTGCTTGATTGTAGACTAAATGAGTTTGAATGGACCATCTGTTGCTTAGAAGATGTTTTACTTGGGCCATATTTCTGTCTGCTGACTCACTGCAGTGAAGATAATTCATTACATTAATTTTTTTATATTGCTCTTTGCCAATGAAGAAATGCAGACCTTTTTTTCTTTCACGTCATTTCAACATAAGTGCATTTTTATTATAACTTGCAGGAAATTAGGATGCGGGCTAATTTCCCCAACTGGCTTAACTTTCTAATAGATCTTGTGGTCACTGACTTGTACTCTTGTCTCTTTGAATGTGTGTTGTTGAGGAATTGTATCTGATAGACATCTAGCCCCAGATCCCTTATCTTAGAATATCCCAGGCGTCAGGCCGGATCCTGAAACCTTTGGTCGAGCAATGCCCTTGCGCGCCTGTAGGTGGCGTCAGTTGGCTCTGCGTGGCGTAGTCTGCATTGTCCATGCCGGAAGTGATGTCCGCGTCACCTATGTAGGCGGCACCTCGGCGTGCTGACATCAGCTCTTTTCTTTCCGTGTTAGCACAGATCCTTGAAGAGAGCTACCTTCTGTCCCTTTTTTGACTGGCTTTTTTCTGACTTTAAAATTTTTTTTTTTTTTTTTTAAGCTGTGTAGGTTTTTTCCTCTGTCGAAGAAAACTTCTGGATTCATACCATGCGGCGCCTGCCCTCGCGCCATGTTGGTGATGGATCCACACTTAATTGGTCACTAGTGCCTGAAGCGTGACCATGAGTCAGTCGTGCTCCGATTGCCGAGCCATGGTTCTGCAGTGTTTGAGGGAGCGGTTCCTACAGCTACTTGTGGCTTCACATCGCACGCTCCGGAGATCTTGTTCCCGGTCGAAGGGAGCGTCCGAGCACCGCTCTGAGAGTCCTAAGTCCTCGTCCCCCTACTTAATCATCGGGTTGGTCCGGTTAGAGACATAAACACAAGAAGTAGAAGCGTGCTTCCTCCTTCTCCCTGTCCGTTGGCCGACGAAATGGAAGAGCCTTAACGCCCTAGGCATTGTTCTGCGGAACTTGCGCCTAGGTCGGTTCCGCGCTTCCTTACCTTTCCAGGAGCCGGAGCGACCCCCGCCCAGCTTTAAGAATTCTACGACGCCATGTGCCTCATGTTTGGCAACTTGGCCCTACTGGCGCACCTTTGGGCCCTGGAGGCTCATAGGGGGCTCCATCTGTTTCCATACCGGCGACTCTGGCGCCGATGTCCTCAAATAAATCCAGTGCTGATGCCGGTCGTATCCCTGCAATGCATGAGGGAGCTTCATATGCTATGGAGGTGAGCAGGGCGGCTGTGATCCTGGACCTTCAGCTCCCTTCGGTGGATGTCAAGATGAACATCTTGACTGAGGTCTTGCAGCCAGTGGTCTCCTCCTCTGAACCCCTCCTCCCTTTCAATGAGGCCATGACAGATGTTCTTCTGGAACCTGGTCTAAGCCCAACACTGGCTCCTGTGAATAGGGTAATCGCCCCCTGCCATCAGCCTGCACAGAGCGACCCGAAATTCCTCACTTATCTCTCTACCCCGAGAGCTTGGTGTTCCAAGCCTCTACCTCACAAGGCACTTTCCCTTCTGCACCCCCAGACAGAGAGTCCAAGAGGCTGGATAGTTGGGGGCAAGAAGATTTTTTTTTCTTCTGCCAGCCTTGCATTGCAGTCCATGAACACTGCATGTCTATTGGGCCGTTATGCCCACTCATTGAGGGAAACGGTTATGCAGGTGCTGCCACAGGTTCCGAAGGAGACCTGGGCCTTTCTCTCCCAAGTGATATCAGGCAGGAGAGATGCGGCCAAGTTCAGTTCGTTGTGGGCTTGACACCACCGACTTGCTGGGCAGAGCAATGTCATAAACGGTGGCTATTTGACGTCATGCCTGGCTGAGAACTTCTGGCTTTTCTGGGGATGTCCAGGCTTCCTTTATGGACATGCCCTTTGATGCCACCCGTCTCTTCGGAGACCAAGCAGACATGACCCTGAAGCTCTTTAAGGGCTCGCGGGCTACGGCCAAGTCCTTCGGCCTCTTGGTGACCACCTGTCCCCAGTCTGCTATTCGTCTCTTTTGTGGCCACGGAAGAGGCTTTCAGCCACGCCAGCCATATCCCAATCAGAAGAGAGTGCAAGTTGAGCAACCTCTGCGTGGCCATTGACACGGGTCCTTTTGACTCTGTGGGTAAGGCGGCCAGAGGTCCAGGCAGTCCACCCCTACCCCCTACGGCCTCTAAACCTTCCTAGTCCGGCCCTTCAGGATGATGGGCAGCTGGTGGGGGGCAGGATTAGCCATCACCTCCACAACTGGCAAAATGTCCAGTTGGAGAAGTGGGTTCATCAGATCGTGCGGAAGGGATACTCCCTACCTTTCGAGACTACCCCTCCCTTAATGCCTCCTACTTGTGACCGGCTGATGGAGGATCACCTGAACTTGCTTCAGGAGGAAGTGCGGGCTCTCTTGTCCAAGGGAGCCATAGAAATGGTTCCGGCGCCAGATGTAGGCTGTGGTTGCTATTCCTGCTACTTTCTGGTCCCGAAAAAGGACAAGGCCCTTTGTCCTATCTTAGATCTGCGAGCCCTCAACTAGGAAAAGTTCAAGATGCCTTGTCTGCCCTAGACCCCGGAGCCTAGATGATGGCGTTGGATTTGCAGGCCGCCTATTTTCACATTCCCATCCTGCCTGCTCATCGTCATTACTTGCGGTTCACGGTAGGCCGCGAGCACTTTCAGTTCACGGGCTTCCCGTTGACCTTACCAGCACCCCTTGTGTGTTCACCGAGATGATGGCAGTGGTTGTAGCTCATCAACGCAGATCAGGGGTGCCAGTCTTCCCCCTATCTCGACAACTGGCTGTTGAAGGTGAGCTCACCCCAGGCTGTTGTCTCCCACATCCAGACGACTGCCAACCTCCTGCTTTCACCGAGGTTCCCTATCCACGTGCTGAAGTCACACCTGACTGCCTCTCAGACACTCCCTTTCATCTGAGCTGTTTTGGACACGGTGCAGTTTTGGGCCTATCATCCTGAGCGGGGCGTTCAGGATATTCAGGCTATGATACCGATGTTTCAGCCTCTATCGTGGATTTCGGTGAGAATGACTCTGAAGCTGCTGGGCCTCATGGCCTCCTGCATCCTGCTTGTGACACATGCCAGATGGCATATTCAGGCTCTACAGTGGGACCTGAACTTCTAGTGGGTGTAGCATCTGGGGAATCTCTCCGACATGGTCCTGATCTCGGAGGGAACTGCAGAGGACCTGCAGTGGTGGCTGGCCAACCGCTATTGGGTCAGAGGCAGATCCCTCTTCCTTGGCCCCCCCCCCCCCAACCAGATAAAGTAGTGACCGATGAGTCATTCCTGGGATGGGGTGGCCATCTAGGAGAGATGGAAGTCTGAGGACTCTGGTCTCTGGCAGAATCCAGACTACATATCAACTTGCTGCAGCTCCGAGCGATATGATTGTCATTAAAAGCTTTTCTCTCTTCCATCAAGGGAAAGCTGGTTCAGGTGTTCACGGACAACACCACCACCATGTGGTAGTGTTCACGGACAACACCACCACCATGTGGTACTACAACAAACACGGGGAGGTGGGGTTCGTGGACCCTTTGTCAGGAGGCCCTGCGTCTCTGGACATGGCTGGAACAGCACGCCATATCCTTGGTGGTTCACCACCTGGCAGGTTCCCTGAACGCCAGGGTGGACAAACTCAGCCATCGATGCCTAGTGGATCACAAATGGTGTCTCCATCTGAAGGTGGTGCAAAATCTCTTTCAGCAGTGGGGAGATCCTTGGTTAGATCGGTTCGCCTCTGCCGAAAACGCGCAATGTCGGCAGTTTTGTGCGTTGGGAGTTTCCAAGGCAGCTGTCACTCTGAGACACTTTACATCTTGAATGGAGCTCAGGCCTGCTGTACGCCTTTTTGCCCATACCACTCCTGCCCAGAGTCCACAAGAAGATCAGGTGCGACCTGGCTCAAGTCATTGTGGCTCCGGCTTGGGCACTGGGAGTTTGGTATCCCGAGCTTCTGCAGATGAGCATCGGTCCTCCGATCATGCTGCCCCTTTGGGAGGATCTTGTGTCGCAGCAGCAGGGGAAGGTCCTCCTCCTGAACCTGTCAACTCCACGCCTTTTTGCGTGGAGATTGAGCGGCGGCAGTTGACAGCATTCGATCCTCCTCCTGAGGTCTGTGATGTGATTTTGGCAGCCAGGTGTCCATATACCAAGACTGTGTATGCCTGATGGTGGCAGAAATTTGTAAAATACTGTACAGAACAGTCTATTGATCCTCTTTCTGCTTCCCTCTCTCAGGTCCTTCTCTTAATTTTGACCCTTGCCCAGCAGGGCTCTGCACTCGGCACTGTTAAGCTACCTTTCAGCCTTGTCTGCCTTCTTGAGGCTGCCATACCATCCCTCTTTCTTTACATCCCCTATTGTTAGCAGGTTTCTTAAGCAACTTGCACATATGTCCCCACCTGCCACTTTCATCATTCCCCAGTGGGACCTTTAATTTGGTTTTCACCATCCTGATGTATGCTCGGTTCTAACCCCTGCACAACTGCCCCCTCCGCCTGCTTACCATCAAAGCAGCCTATTTAGTGGCAATAACTTCTGCCACGAGGGTGAGCGAATTGCAGGCTCGGTCATCTAAGCCTCCTTACCTGGTCATCTTCCCTGATAAGTTGGTACTTCGCACTTGGGCCTCTTTCTTATCGAAAAAAGGTAACGCCATTCCACGTGGGGCAATCGGTCACCTTGCCAATTTCTATGCTCCTCTGCACCCCTCTAAAGAAGAGGAGCAACTCCACCGTCTGGACCCAAAAAGAGCATTGTCATTCTGTCTTGACCGCACTAAAGAGTTCCAGGTGGACAACCAACTCTTCATAGGGTATGATGGACCAAAGAAAGGTTGTGCGGTGCAGAAGAGGACTACCTCGTGATGGGTCATCCTCTACATCAAACTCTGCTACTCTGCCAAGAAACCACCTCCTGATGGCATAAGGACTCATTCCACCAGAGCTAAGGCTGCAACCTCGGCGTTGGAAGATGGTGTTCTGCTCCTTAGCATTTGTCAGGGAGCAACGTGGGCATCACTGCACACGTTCACTAAACACTACTGACTGGACAATCCAGTCCTTAGGGATGGTCTTTTTGGCCACTCTGTCCTGCAGGACTTCCTGCTCTAAACTTGTCAGCAGTGCCACCTCTGTGGATGGTATTGCTGGGGTATCTATGCTAAGATAAGGAATTTGCGGCTAGATTTCTCTATCAGATGGACAAATTACTTGCCTTTGGTAATGCCTCATCTGGTAGAGACATAATCTAGTCGCAGAGTCCTTACTGACCCACCCATACTCCCTGCACTGCAGACCGTTTTTTTCGGGTCAGGGCTGATCCCTTTCAGGGCCCTAGTTGTTCTGTACACACCACTGTCAGTGCCCTTCCTTGCTCTGCGCTCCTGGTGTGGAAAGTCGTGAAAAGTAATTGATGTCAGCGTGCCGAGATGGCACCTATATAGGTGATGCTGACGTCCCTTCTGGCGCTTCCGACGACGCCACATGGAGCCGACTAACGCCACCTTCCGGCGCGCAAGGGTATTGCTGGAGCAAAAGTTTCCGAATCCAGTCTGATGCCTGAGATATTCTAAGGTAATGGATCTGTGGCTAGATTATGTCTCTACCAGATAAGGCGTTACTGAAGGTAAGTAACTTGTCCTTCAATCTCCTATCGCAGTGTCCAGTGTATTGTAGTGCTACACACCGGATGAAACAAAGCACTTTCTGGCCTGGTGGCCATTTCGCGATGGTTTTCCAAACATTTTTGTCCAGTTATTTACAGAACGCATGAAGCAATGTTGGCGGCAGTAGCACTCAGGTGGTTTCGTGCCACTGTCATCAGAAAATCGATCTTTTTTTTTTTTGGTCTGTACAAAAAAATTATTCAAAATGTCGATTGTATCGTGCCTCGTGTAGAATAACCACGTTTTAAGGCCTACCAGTGACCAGTATTGCCATTTTTAAAGACTTTCCCGCCTACACAGACTCTTGTATTTTGCCTGATTTTGAGCATGAAAATTACTCTAAACACACTTATTTTAGTTCTAAAAGTGATGTTTCACATCCGACAGTTATTTCCAGTTAAAAGATTAAACATTCAAAAAATTACCATTACTGACCATTTGGAGAAAGTCATAGTTTTTCATCAAAAAACTGATTTTTTGGACTGTACAAAAAAATGATTCAAAATGCCAATTATATCTCGCCTCAAGTTGAATAACCAATTGAACAAAAGATCTAATTTTACAAAAAAAAAGGAAAAAACTGTTAATGAAAGCTAATTGAAATGTTAGTCTGTGTGCGATCTCGGAGGGTGTATTACCTGTTTCTACTTCTGGTGTTACTGTGGTTCTTTCTAAAACCTTCACTCTTCTCATTAGCATCCAAATCTTGTAACATTTGAGGACATGGTGTTCATCTTTCCATACTCCACATGGGACTGTCTTCCAAGATCACAGCATTGTTTTTCACATCTTTGACTCTTACTGGTTTGTATTATTTTTAAAACTTGTTTTGGCTACTGTGTTTTTTTTTTTTTGTTTTTTTTCTGACACCCACTGTCCATCTTCCCACTCACGTTTCCTCACTCCCCATTTTTTGTTATAACACTTTGTATTTTTGATGCTTTACAAACCTTTTCCTTCAAATCGCAATGAAGTTCATTACGTTTTTTGAGCCGACCTTCTATGATTTTTTTGTTTGACTGAATTCAGTGGTTTGTCGTTGTGCATGAAGTCCACCCATTCTGCTTCTAAAATGGCTGGGACCGATGCGACTAGAAAGGGAAATTCAGGTTCATTGATGTCTGATTTTATTTTTATAGATAATCTGGACAAACAATCTGCTGCATAATTGTTCGCTACAGGGACATATTTTACTTTAAAATTGTATCCCTGGAGGCCCAAAACCATTGTAGAGTTTATGGGTGTAGTTTTCTCGATGTCCTTCTTGAATCAAACTGAAACTAAAGGCTTGTGGTCTGTTCTTAACACAAAAGGTAGACTTCATAGGTAATCCATTAATTGCCCAAAAACTAGATATTTTTTTCCTTCTCTACAGTAGAATAGTTTACTTTTTAGTTTATTAAAGTCGTAGGTGTGAATGCCACTACTCTTTCCTTGCCCTCAACAACTTGGGCTATTGTGGCACTTATCATTTATTGCACGCATCCGTAGTCAGTATAGTCTTTTGGTTCACATTGTAATTACCAATGAATGGAGCAATGATATTTTTTATATTGGTGAAAGTATTCGTATGTTTCTCACTCCATGCAATTAGTGTACTTTTTTTTTTTTTTAGTAAGGCGCTGATGGATTGGACGTGATCAGCAAAATTCTTTATAAATTTGGATAAGTATGCCACCAGCCCCAGGAAAGATTTATCTTCATCATTATTAGTCGGAGTTGGCGCTTTGCGAACTGATTCTACCAAATCTATTTTAGGTTTAATGCCTTCATTCGAAACAGTGTGTCCAAAATAATCCACTGATGTGACTTTTGTTTTGCATTTACTTTTTGTATTGTGAATCCTGCTTTTTTTTAGTCTGCCTAACACATCTCTCAAATTCTTTTTATATTCTTAATTTGACCCATAGACCAGTATGTCATCTTGAAAACACATTGTTTTCTTGGATTCTTTCAATAAGTGTTGCATAATCGTTTGGAATGCTGTGGCTGCCGATGCTAAAACAAATGGCTTTCTGGAGAATTTATAAGTACCGAAGGGTGTGGTAAAAGCTGCCAGCAATTGTGATTCAGGATAGAGTGCTACCTGATGTTACACTGAAGATAAGTCTAGGACACTGAAATATTTAGCCTCCTGTATGGTGATCAACATTTTATGTATCCTAGGCAGGGGATGACGATCTACCCAGATGTTGGCATTTAAATCCCTTAAGTCCACGCAAAGACTATTCTTTTTCCCCCTCCATCTTTAGTTGTGATGACTATGGGGCCAAACATTTGGTACACTCTCTCTTCAATAACATCTTGCATTACTTACCTTTGTAATTCTTTTTTTAATGGTTCTTTCATTAGCAATGCTATAGGGCTTATTTTGTGTACAGCTAGGATGGCATTTGTTTTCAACTTTATTTTATGTATATAGTCATTTACCAACCCCAATCTGTAAAAACTTCAGGAAACTCCTCCAATATGTTTGTATACACTAAAGACTTGTGAATTAAAAGTACTTGTTCCTCATTGGTGGGGTCAAGGGTAATTCCTAAATCTTTCTGCTGTTTCCACCCAAATAGATTGGACCCCTGTTTGGTGACGTAGATTTTGCCTACTGAGTGCCTGTCTTTAAATGGAGTACGCTTTCTTCTAATTCGTTCCAGGGGAATGGGATCTCTGTTCTACACCCTGGTTGAATATCGGGGACCTCTAATTTGTGTTCTTCTCTGGGAAAGTTATTATGAAATGTGTCACTGACAATTAGAGTGTATGGAGAAGAGGAGTCCCCATACGCTTTAATGCTTATGGCATTTACTTATTTTTGTTTTGTTTATTAAGATTTTATGCATTAACATTACAATATCCGGTCACAATAAAGCACAGTATAAGCCTACGCCATCTGAGGAATAGGGTTGAGCACTGCAATAATACAATGTAACAGTTTCATTGGGACAAGTCTCTCAGAGATCTAAAAAGACTGCCAGGTAGAAGCAATTCCAGACAGAGGTTCTATTTGTAAATTGCAATGGTACATCTGATTTTGTTGCTTGGTGCATTACGATCCTGACCATGTCACTGCATGGGAATGACATCAAACTTATTCATAACATGTCCACTTTCAGTAGCCAACAACCACAGAATATATAAAGATTTAGGCTTCACTGTTGGTTTCATTAGCTTTACATACATTATTCTCGTTAGTCAGATTTTTGACCTTCTCTAATACCTTATGTTTCATTGCATAGCTTCACTTTTACTTGTAGAGATGTTAGACCATATAAGGTAAAACGCTTCAAAAGGTGCTAGTCTCGAAGTACTGCTGGGAGCACGTAGCGATAGAAGGAAATTCCACCTAATTGCACATTTAAAAGCACCTAGCACACGCCAGGAGCCACCGCCAGGTAACGGTGAGTGGAAGCGCTCGGAATAGGCGTCTGCCGACTCCGGTGTGCTGATTAACAGGAAAAAGCTCCTCAGCAGGCTGACCACTCAATGCCTCTGTGCACCGTGCACGTACACTGCGGGCTGCTGCAGGGTAACGTGGTGTGGCTGCGTACGGATTAGTCAACTGCGTTCTACCTACACATTATGCTCCGATTGAAATGGAACATTTTAAACCGTTGGCATCAGCGTACTGTCCTCCTGCCTTAAGATCCCCTGCAGGCTGTCCGGTACCTTTCAAGTTTAAACCTAACGCTCTGGGAGGAGGGGGTCACAACTACAATAACATTTGTCTGGGTGAATCACTGTGTGCTCATCCACCAGGCGGGTGCCGCAGGTGAAAAGAACAGACCCTGAGTATGAGCAGGTGTAACTCTCAGACAAAAGCTCTAATCTGGCAGTGCCTGCGCTCAGTGTGTTAGTTAAGAGTTCTCACCATACAGCAGGGTCCCATATGTCCCGGGGCATCTCGTCACTTGTGGATTAATACAACCTCACTGATATCACATCATGGTCCAGGTCCTCCTTCTCTCTGATGTCGTAAATCAGACAGTACCCTTTAAAAATTCGGTACGAATAACTTCACAGGTGTGGAGACATTATTGCTGTCCCCTGCACAGGTTCCAACCCTCGTTGCAATGAAAAGATGAACCTCTGAAGCATGTAAGGAGGAAAAGTCTTTATTCAGAGTAATCCAAACTGATGTCTCCAATCTTGCCAACTTTTTTTTTGTTTTGTTTGTTTTTTAACAATGACTCTTACGGGATCAGCATTCTAATTGAGCTTTACCTGGGAATTCTAAGGATTGAACTGAGGAAAGAGAAAACGGGGGGTGGGGGGACGGAGGGGTGGTAGTGCATTAGAATGTACCACAATGAAGAACTTCACAACAAATAGCTTAGTCTTCCTGCATGCTTCGAGGCATGTGTTTTCTTAGTGGTCATGATAAGATGGAGACCCTGTTTTCGTGGCATGTCATATTTGTCTGCTGCAATGGAAAATAACAAATTTAATAGAAGTCAACTCAGGTTTGCACCCAGTCTGGTCTAGTGAGCACTAAACTATGAAGGATTCTCTTTTCTGAAGGGCTATCAGGCTTTTTATTTGACACACCTCTGCTCAAAAAGTTGGGATGTTGTTGATTTGCCCTTGGCCAACCTAACTCCTTTTGGGATTCTCCTGATATTGCCTCCTAGTGCATCAGAAATGATTGGTTCAAACAGGAGCACCCGTTGGCATAATACGTGACTCTGGGTCTTGGTTAATTAGCTCCCAAATGTGTTTGTTGCATTCTAGCTCATCCCAAATAAGGTTTCTTGTAATTTAATTTCTTGCTGTTTATTTTAGTAATTTAATATCTTCCATAAATACAGTTGTTCTTTGGTAACCTAGATTTCTGAGAAGGAGCAGTTTTAAAATATTAACGTTGGAGCTTGGCCTCTGTTCTCTGTTCATGATTAGTAATGTCACTAGGACAAAACCTGCCCCATCTCTTAATCCTCTCTAAATATACATATTTACAGTTTGGAAACCACCTCTTCTGTGTCACGTTAAAGAGTTTAGAAAGCACCCTTTTAGAAATTCTTTGGGTGACACCTTCCAACAAAATGGGATTAAACTGCTCTGAAATCTCCACCTATAAACTGTACATGTAGTGGAAAGGTTGGATAACTGGTTAGTATAAGGGTAGCCAGCAAGTGTCTTGTGACTAAGTGTTTCAAGAATTGGATTTCATCTTCATTGTTGGGATATCGCAGGTGATACAAATTTCCGGGAGGTATAGTGGGTTACGCATTAATTGGTCCAAGTCGATCCTCTATCCACTGATGATCTAGGAGCCATCTATACTGCTAAGAGGGACTTGACAGATCTCTTGGCAGGATTCCAATATTTGCATCTCCACATCACTTGCTCCCTTTTAGGATTTTCTTAGAGAAAACCTCTATAGTATACTGGATAAATTTAGACAGGATGCTGTGCACTGGAGGGCACTACTGCCTTCACTGTTCAGTAGGGCAGCTTTGTATAAGATGATAATGTTGCTCAAATTCCTCTGTTAAAAAACACCCCCTATGCCATACCAGAGGGTTTCTTCCAGAGTGCAGACTAGTAACTATGGAACTGTGGTGCCCCAAGAATCGCCGAGTCTAGATTAGTTTGGAGATTTTATGGTGGTGGGATAACCCTTCCAGACCTCAGATGATGCTATTGGGCTACACAGCTGGTTGTAGTTAACAACTGAGTCTTTGCAGATCAATGTGAACCTTCTGTACAGCATGACAGGGCGTTAATGGGACTGAAAGGCTACCTTGCCGCCATATAAGGTAAGAGATGCAGGACTAATTGGCCGACATACATCAAGGTGGTGCTACAGGTGTGGGACCAGGGCCGGACTAGCCTTGGCGGGCATGTGGTGTTTTCCCGGTGGGCCAGAAGGGTGGGTGCTGTTTTTTGACCTGTGGGTGCCGGTTTTGTTACTGGGGGCCAGTTTTGCAGTAGTGATGCAATATCGGCCCCCTGTAACAAAAGCGGCAGCGGTGCTTGACACCCCCTATCCCCAGCCCTGCCCCCCACATCCCCCATGGGGCCAGTCAAGCAGAATTGACAGGCTGGTTTCTGTTCCAAGTCCGGCTGTGTGTGGTACTGGGCACTTCAGTAGATGGGGCCATTTGTGACCCTAACGGGGCACCCCGCTGTGTGTAACCGAGGTGCAGCTCCTGCCTGGCTTTGCTCGCTGAAACCTCATAGGGATTAGTACCATAGGAGATATATGGGTGGGTCCAGACATTAAGCAATTTCAGGCACTCAAGGATGAGTATATGATGCCTGAGGGGGTGGTCTTCTGCAACCTAAACCTTGGGTGTGCTCTTTATAAAGATGTCCCAAAGGGAACTCTGATACCGGATACTAACCCGTTGGAGGATAGTGTGCTTGATGAACCTCTGAGGCACAAAGCAATCTCCCTTAATATATAGAGAACTCCTAAAAAACCTATCTGATGGCTTAGAAGCCTTGAGAGGGTTTTGGGAGCATGACCGTGGGGAATTATCAGGTGACGAATGGATGGAGGTACTCTTGGGGCCCAGAGAGGTTGCAATCAAAGCAGGGTTTCGCTTCATTCAATTAAATGTCCTTCATGTACTACACTAGAGTGCTGATGGTAAAAATTGGTAGATCTGACGATGATGACTGTCTCCGGAAATGTGGCCAGAGTGGCACATTTCTGCATATTTTGTGGTACTGTCCTGTCTTGCAACATACTGGATGGGAGTGATGAGAACTCTATCGGTGGTTGCGGGCTTACACTGACCCCGTAGGAAAACTGTTTCCTAGGCATATGGGGGGGGGGAAAGGGGGAGGGGGGACCAGACCGATATCAGATTCCAGCATTTATTTTGCAACCTAAGAACGATAATAGCCCGGAGAAACATTGCACAACTTTGGGGTTCTCAAATACTGCCCCAGAGGGAGCAATGTAAAAAAAAAACATTGATTGATGCATGGAAGCAGAGCTGTTCGTATATGAAGGGAGAGGTTGCCCGCACAAGTTTGAGTAAGTTTGGGGCCCGTGGAAGACCTATAGGGGGCTGCTATAACCTTGACTACATGGAGGTGCCCCTGTGGACTGGTTTTACCCTCAATGAACCCTTGATATGACTGTTGTGTCTATATGGCTGTTCTGTATACGACATTATACTATCCAATTAATTGTTGTTAATATGATATGGTATTGCTTTTAAATGCTGCCCACCTGCATACTAGGCCATGGATTGGGTTCTGTACCTAATACTGTTGATTTTTTCTTTTTCAATAAAAAATGGGTAAAAAAATTGATTTCAGTCAGGCAATGTATCAATATTTTTCCACAAAATTAAATATCACCATTAAAACCAAACATTTCTTTCTCTATTTTAAGCCTATACTCCGTTTAGGTAATGTTCACACTTGCTGAGTAATGTGTGCGAGAAATTTAGAGGAAGAAAAGCTTTAAGTATAATTTGACACATTTTAGGTGTTTGACATGTCAGCCTTAGGGGGTGGTCTTCCCCCAAACTTTTTGCCTTCACTCCTGTGTTGCTGAATCCGTTTTTGTTGGACTTAAGACTGTGCACTTTACCACTGCTAACCATTTCTCAAGTGTTTGTGCTTTCTCTTTTTAACCATAGTGAAATCTGCTTACGCCCAATTGGCAAATTTAACTTTCATGCAAGTCCCTACTAAAGTGGTATGTGTACCCAGGGCCTGTGAATTAAATGCTACTGGTTGGGTTGCATCACTAATTTTGCCATCCACTTAAGTATTCCTTTAAACCAGTCTCAGGCCTGCCATTGCAGCTTGTGTGTGTAGTTTTTAACTGCCATTTCGGCCTGGCAAAATAAATATTGTGCCAGGCCTAAAGATTTCTTTTTAATACATGTAAGGCCCCCTCTAGAGCCCCTGGGACAGTGTGTTGTATTTCAAAAGTTGGACAAGTACTTTTAAGATTTTTATATGTCCTGGTATTGAAAAACTCTCAAATTCGTTTTCCACTATTGCAAGGCCTACCTCTCCCGTAAGATAACAGTGGGTTATCATTACATTTAATAAGGGACATCTTTTCATTGGGAGCAGATAGAAGTATCATGTTTGGTGTCTGAGGAATTTTAATTTAAAACCCTCTTTAGTGTTAAAGTTAGCTTTTAAGTCACAATTATGAAAATGCCACTTTTAGAAAGATGGCTTTTCCTTGTCCTAACCATTGTGTACCTGCAGCCTGTTTCGTGGGTCACATGACTAGGTGTAGTTGGCAGTTGGCCTTTGTGTATTCCTCACAGATTGCCACACAATTGAGGGACTAGGTGTGCCTGGATGGGCCATCTCGGGCACGATGGGGGGGCTGAGTTAAGCACAGCCCCACTTGCATTTCAAGAGACTGTGTCTCTTCTCCCACACGAAGAACTTCATACTAGCTTATTGTGCCCCAACACAGACTGGGACCAGGGCAGAGAGCCAGGAAATTCCAGGCACTTTTTGAAGGGAATATGCTAAAAGCTTCTCCCACTTCAAAGGGGGCACCAGGTATAAAAATAGGACCCTCAGACCCACTCTTCAGTACACTCCTGGACCTGTGAATACTTCAGAAGGACACTCTGGTGCTTGAGGCCTACTCTGCTTGCTGAGAAGAATCTGAGGCTAAAGTGACTCCAAGGGTCAGCTGACTGAACTGTTCTGAGCTACAGGAATACAACAAACTCCAGAGTCTTCCCTGAAGCTGACCTACTGGAACTGCCTGGACCTGCAACTGGACCTGTCTGAGCCCTGCTGGCCTCTGCTGGAGTAATTTCCTGATCCCCCAAGAGGCTACTTTCAGGTCATGGGCCCTTGGTGTGGCATCAGTTTAGCTGCTCCTTGAGGAAAAGGAGAAATCCTGAAGTTCGGGGTTCTGCGCCAAGATCTTGCCACACATGCCAGCCACCAATGCGAAGTTCTGGTGACCCAACTCTTTGCACTATGACGACTGCCAGTGATGACTGGCAATGCAAGATCTGCACTTCGCTCTACAGCATTGCCTGCCCGCGGTGACCTTCAACATGAATTTCCAGCAACAGCCGCCCACGTCACCAGGCCGGATCTTTGCTCTACTGTGATAACCATCCGGGATGCTCGGCCTGCTCTTCGCGCTACATTGACAGCCATCAGCGACACACCCCTTGCGGCCCCCTCCACTGCGAATGGAACTCCTCACACTGGACTTAGAAGGTAACATTTGCAGTATCTGGCCCATGCTCCATCGCAGTTGGCATGAACTTGTTTATTTTCATCCGGCCTTGCAGAAGAAAATAACCACAAGTGGTGCTTTGTGCCTTTGGGTGCTATATTTACCCGAAATCTTTAAAATTGCATATCTCAGTTCCTATTGATTGGATATTTGTTGTTTTGGTGTCAAATAATTTATCACATTTTACTCTATTTTTCTCAATTGGTGTGCGATTTTTCTAGTGTAGTGTTCTAACTTAATTACTGTTTGTGTGCTGCATAAATGAAGGTGGTCAGACTTATTTTTATATTGGCTTGCACCATATATAATTCTATATCCCTCCCTGTGATTCTCTAATGAAAATATAAAATCTTCTACAATATAACAAAACCCACCCTGGGAAACTAAGTCTTCTCAGGGATGGCTTAGTGGGCTGCACTTTAACTGGTAAGATTTGCTTCCCTAGTAACTCCATGTAGGAAGCTGGCTCTGTATATACTATACCAAAGTGAGGTATAGTGTGCACAGAGTCCAGTGGAACCCCAAAGGTAGGCAGAGGTAAAAGTAGATGGTACCTTACACTCTATTTGTGGTAGTGTGGGCGAACATTGAGGCTTTATCAGAGGGTAGTGTTAAGCATTTGTTGTACACACTCAATCAGCAAATGATTGTCACACACTCAAAGACTTAACTCTGACCAATTTTGTTTGTATAAAAATATTCTTAGTTATTTTATTTTTTAGAACCAAGCAAGCCTTGCACAGGTAAGTGATTTATACTTTGCAGTATGATACAGTATGAATTGCAGTTGTCTATATACTTTGGTTTGATTACAGTAGAATCACTGGTAATGCAATGCTTTGAAATATTGTACATATACTTTGCTTTGATTTTTCAATAGGATGTCAAGTAGATTACTTTACAGATTACTTTTCTTACACAGTGTAGTATACCTGGATACTGCACTGGGACAGTTCCTGTAAACAGGTAAGTAAAACAGTTTTGGTTATTTGGTTACGGTTTTAGAGACTTTTATAGATTTTCCAACTCCACACTAAAACTTTTTCATAGAAAAACAGTCAATGTTATCCGATGGGAGGAAGTAGTGTTATCTGTTAACAGGTAAGTACTTTGTTGTGGGAGATGGGTTTCTGGGGTTAGACTCAGGGGGCCCCCAGGGTCAAGGATGCACTCCTGTTACACCCTCAGCGGCACTAGGGCGGCTGGGTGCCGAGTGCTGAGGCCCAATGTTATCCAATGGGGGATAGGGGGTCTCCGGTTGGTGGCTGCTTACGAGCAGGCCACAAGGTTGTGGGAGCAAAGCTCCTTTATTTAAGCTCGGGGCAAATGGGGGTTCAAGATGGCACCAAAAGTGCCCCCTCAGCGGCACTAGGGCGGCCGGGTGCAGGGTGCTGGTTTGTCGTCGGGTGCCCTGTTACTTTCAATGGGGAGTCTCCGGTTTGCAAACACACTGCAGGCTTGGGGACGAAGGTCTTCTGGGTGCGACCACCACTTGGAGAGCTAAGTTGGGATGCTGGGGGTTGGTTAGACACCGGCGGTTGGGCAACCCAAGGCCGTGGGGTGTCGGGTGCAGGGGTGTCTTTTAGGGTCGGATCTTCTTACCAGCTCCTGGTCGTGGTTGGGGGGACCTTCCGGTTTGAGGCTGCAGGTGTTGGCTGGAGGCTTGAGGCAGGTAAGGGGTCACCGGATCTCGGGTCAGGATCGGCGGGGAGACCTCCTCTTGGTGTTGGGCCACTCGAACTTGGGGCGTGGGCGTCGGGTGCAGAGTGGTGCAGACTCGCAGTCTTTGCCGGAGCTGTAGTCTGTGGGTGAACAAATCCCGTGTTCGCAGGAGACAAAGTCTTTTCTTTTGAAGGCAGGGCAGGTCCTCTGGGTTCTTGAGGTTGCTAGCTGCAGGACACACCGGAGTTTCGCTTCTGTAGGTTCAAGGTGGGGACAGGCCGGTAGGGCTGGGGCCAAGTCAGTGGGCGTCCTCTTCTTCGGCACGGCTGTTCGGTCCTTCTTCTTGTGGTTTCTTGTCTGAGGAAGCAAGGTTCAGGGGTGCCCCTAAATACTAGATTTAGGGGCGTTACAAGTAGGTAAAAAGGTTGGGACCAATGGGTCCCTTCCCTGGGGTGGGTACACCCCCTATTATGCCACCCTCCAGTGGGAGGGGGGCATATGCCTCACTCTGGTTGGCTGGGTCCCCCCATCTGCAAGATAGCGGGGACTGAGAGTTGTACCTCGCCTCCCCCTCCTGAGGGGTGGGGTTGGCAGAGGTGGGCACACTTCCCTTCCTCACTTGGTTTTCCCGCCGGTTCTCCCGCCCAAAAATAGGGTCAGAACCGGTGGGGACCAGTTTCTGAAGGAGCAAAAGGCCTGGGGAAGCTCACAAAGGCGGCAAGCCTTTGAAGCTTCCCCTTCGTGAACCCTGCCCATCCTGGGGGAGGAAGCTTGGCACCTCGTCCCAGGATGTGCATTGTTTCAGGCCCCCGAGAGCAACAGGCTCTCGACCCGGGGTCCAAAAACATGCCTGGGGATGGCAGCTGAAAGCTGCCACTCAGCCTGGACACTAGTGGTAGGACGTTTTTCAGGGGGCATCTCTAAGATGCCCTCTGTGTGCATTTTTCATTAAATCCCACACTGGTATCAGTGTGGGTTGAATGTGCTGAGAAGTTTGATACCAAACTTCTCTGTTTTCAGTGCAGCCATTATGGTTCTGTGGAGTTCGTAATGACGAACTCCCAGCACCATATACTGTTAATGGCAGCACTGCACTTACAATGTCTAAGAATCGACTTAGACACTGTAGGGGTACAGGGCTCATGCACCTGTACCCTGACCACTGATATAGAGCACCCAACTAGAGGGGTGCCTTATCTATGCCAAGGCAGTGGGTTGTAGGCATGGCACACAGGGATGTGTGCCATGTTGACTCTTCACTTTGCTCTGCACCAAAACAGGCAGCCTGCAAAGGCAGTGTGTGAGTGTAAAGGTACAGGACCTCTAAGGGTGGCACAATAAGTGCTGCAGCCCTTAGAGGCCTTCCCTGGTCACAGTGCCGTGGGTACCTGTGGTACCATTTATCAGGGACTGACCTGTGGCCAGAGAGTGCCAATTGGGTTTGGTCTTCAATGCAGTTTTAGGGAAAGAACATAGCCCCTGGGTACCTGATTGGCAGGAGCCCAGGCCACACTAAAAGTACATCAGCAGTTCAGCAAAAAGTAGGGGCAACCATGCAGAAAGAGGGCACTTTCACTCTCCATATCTGATGGGGACATCTAGCTGCACATCCCTTACTTTAGAATCCTCCCCCAGGCGTGAGACTGAGCCAGAAATTTTCCATAGCACATCTGCGCTTGGGAAGAGGGTGCCGCGTGACTCCGAATCGACATTATCCACGCGATGTGATGTCGTCAGTCCATATAACCCCCTCGCTGACATCAGTTCTTTCTTTTCCACACTTGTAACGCGGATCTAGAGCCGTTGGGGGGCCCATCTCGACAGTTTGTCTAGGAGACAGTGTCAGTTTTTTTCTTGAAATGTCTTTAGGGTTTAAGCCCTGTGGATCTTGTGGCAGACAAACGTTGGTCACGGATCCTCATACCATCTGTTTGTGGTGCCTCGGAGAACATCATGACTCCTAGGAGTGTGTTTCCTGTTGTTGTCTTCAGCCGAATGCGTTGAGGGAGCATTGTTTGAAAATCCTAGCGGCACGGCTAGCAAAGATTCTGCATCGTCGTTGGTCCCCCTCGAAGTCCAGAGATCGGTCGAGGGGTTGTTAGCGTGAGGGTCCTTCTACGTCGGCGTTGAAGGAATCCCTGAGACGGAAACTGACAAAACTGAAGAGTGAATTGGGCGTCTCAGACGCCATCTCCCAGCCTCCGGTTGAGTCTATATATGAGTCTACCCCACCCCTCCCTGTTTTCCCTGGAGCCGGAGTGACTGTGTCCCAAATGCGGGAATATTATAATTCCCTGCATGAAGTCTTTGGGCCTAAGCCTCCCTCTGGTGCTCTTTCTAGCCCCAAGTATGTGGTAGGTGTCTTAACTGGATTGGCACTGGCGGGTTCACCTTCAGGACCAGTTAGGTCCTCTGGATCCGTTGTAGGACCCATAATTGCGCCAGTGCACCGCCCTTTAGAATTTCCACCTTCCGCGCCGGAGTCTGGTCAACCAATGATGGCGGCGCTAGTCCATGCTGAGCCCATTTCTCTTTCCGACTTTGATACGGTGCTGGATGGCGTTGGATGCTGTGCTCTTGGAGCTGTCTGCTTTGGACAACTCTTCGGCTGTCCCTAGACAACCTGTCACTCTTTTTCCTACGGGAATAGGCAATTTTCAAGGTGAAGGGCAGAATATAAGGGATCAAAACCCTTTGGACAATTCTGTCCTGCCTCCTGTATAAGGAAATTGGTTGACAGAACTGGGTGACGCTAGTGAAATTGAGTCTGCCCAGTTTCGGACTTACTTTGTCCACCTGGTATGGCTGCAGAGGTGAGTTCCTCTTATGCAAAGGTGTTAAGGAGAGCAGCTGTAGTTTTGGATTGGCACCTCCCTTCCTTGAAACTATCCACTGACCCTTTAGTGAATGTACTACACCAGGGGGAGACAGACGTGGAGCCCTTACTCCCTTATAATGAGTCTTTGAACAACATTTTATTAGGAGCTTGGGCAAGGTCGGTATCTGGAATACCAGTGGACCGGGCTGAATCCTATCGGCATCGGCCGGCCCCTGAGATTCCTGTCCATCTCTTTAAATATCCCTCCACAAAGGGTCTGGTTGTGCAGGCAGCAACAACTTATGCGGACCCTAGTGTCCTTCCCCTAGTCCCAACAAGCACTGAGTTCAGATGGCTGGAAAGTTGTGGGAGAAATATTTTTTTTTCGGTTTGTGCAGCATTACAGTCTTTGAATACTACATGTGTTCTTGGCAGGTTTTCCCATGCGTTATGGTACTCAGTGGAGCGTTTGCTGCCTTCTCTTCGAGAGGAAGCCAGAAGTGAACTGCTACAGTGCAGGCAGAATGGCCAAGAAGCGGCTAAATTTGCCATTAAAAGTGGCATGGATACCCCAGTGGAGAGTTGTGTCTCAGTCAGTAGCGCTGCGTAGACATGCATGGCTACGTCAATCTGGATTTTCAGAGTCTGTCCAGAATAGCCTATAGTTATGCCATTTGATGGTCTACAGTTATTTGCTGTACATGCAGATTCTGTTTTGCAGCGATTTAGAGCAGGTCGGTGCAACAAAGACACATAGACATATCTTTCATTGTTTTTATTCTTTCTGAAATTTGGAAGAAGCATTGTTATGATTGAATAAGTGGCATATTCCTTATGATGGCACACAGTGTGGTGCGCAATCCAGGCGTTAATGGTTATACACTCAAGGTTCTTTACATGCACCATGATCACCCTTATTTCCGACATGTTGCGATGATAAAGGGTATTATTTGGGCAGTTATTCGAAAGGACTCTTCAAGTGGTGTCATATTCTTTAAAGTTATTACCTACTATTCAACAATAGCTTTTCATTCACTTTTAGTGTTAGGTGTGGCAGTGGTGACTTTCTACTTTAGGTCTGTTGATGACAGCTTTTCATGTGTTTATTTCGTTTCTGATCCTTAAGGGGTTGTTGCCTGATACACAGGGACTCTGAAGAAGAGGTTATGCTCAAGAGTTGATAACCATTATCATTATGGTTTGTTCCATGGGGAGGGAGGGAGGGAGGGAGGGAGGGAGGGAGGGAGGGAGAGAGAGAGAGAGAGAGAGAGAGAGATGTGTGTGTGTGTGTGTGTGTGTGTGTGTGTGTGTGTGTGTGTGTTCCCCCCCCCCCCCATCTTTCATAGATTCACATGCCTGAATCATTCCCTGTCGTCGAGGCGGGAGTCCCACGGTAAATTACAAAAGTAGTGCCATAAGTAAATAATAGTAGGCTAAAAGAAAAGCCTAAATCTTAGTAGCCTATCTACATCATTATAATAAAAAGAACCAAAAGTCAGCTCCAACCAATCAGCTACCAGCACCCTCTAGAACACTCTCAGCAGAGGCAGTTCTCCTCAGATTTTCACCGCACATCGTGTGGAAGGGAGTCTCCCGGAGTGCCACTCAGTTCTTCTCTACAACTCTAAAGAATGTCTGACAGAAAAGCTCTGTTCAAACCCTGCAGGACCTGTGATAAGAAGAGGGTCCATGTTGATGACCAGCATAAGGACTGCATTTATTGCCTTTATCCTAAGCATGAGGCAAAGGATTGCAAAATCTGCCGTACTTTCCCTACCAAGACTCTTGGGGATAGAGAGGCAAGACTGCTTTTGTGGCTCAAATCCTCTTCGGCTGAGGAGGATGACCGAGCCTCAACTTCTAGCAAAAGAGCTAGATCCCATGACCCCTCTTCAAGTGACGGAAGAAAACACCATAAATCTTCCCATGATGTTTCTGGCCCTTCACAGAGGTCACCTAAGCTTTCCTCTGGGTCAATGCTGTCTCCACCCTCTACATCGGTCAAGGAGTCTGAGAAGATATCTTCTTCAAAAACTGTGAGTAAAAGCCATGTCAAATCTCTCACTTTGACTCCATCGTCGACGATTTCTGTGACTTATTCTGCCCCATCGTCGACAACTACTGTCTCGACTAGGGCCATTACATCGCCTATTCTATCTACTAGAATCTCAATCACGACCAAAAAGCCTGTTTTTGAAGAATCGTCGACGAGGAAATCATCAACGAAGTCCCCGTCGACGACCACGTCGAGTCCGTCGACGAAGCCTCCACCGTCGACGAAGATATCATCATCGACGAAGTTTACGTCGTCGACGATGTCACCGTCGACGACTGTTCCGTCGACGACTGTTCCGTCGACGGCGGCACCATCAGTGAAGACACCGTCAACGACGAGCACGTCGACGAAGAGCCCGTCGACGGATTTACCAATTCAATCTCATGTATCAGCGGTAGTAGTTTTACCTACAGTCAACGCCCATATCGTCTGGACTTTATCAACTCAAGACATTTCAAAGGCATCAGGATTACAGTAAGATTTCTCCGCTTCTGCCTTCACACCTTTTAGAAACTTACGTTGAAGATGAGGACTATGAGACGAAGACAATGAGGGACCATTTGGCATAGCTCACCATCCTTCTGAGCTTAACATCAAGTGTCAGGATGACGACGACGACGATTACCAGGAACAATATTACCAGGAAGAACTTATGGTTCCACACCATAGATTTCATCGAAATGAGTCACACCAGTGGGAAATGAGTCACCTCCCTCCAACGCTCATACAGGATCTCCAGGCCATGCTGGCGGATTACCGTCAAAGGTTTCCCCCACAACAGGCTGTCCCAGAAAATCCACCCCCACCACCGGTGGTTCCTGATCCGTTACTTCAGTCTGAGGTTCCTGTTACATCGGCTCATCCTTCAGGTCCTTCTGAACGGGTGCAGCATGACACTACCTCCTCTGAAGATGAGGTTGAAGAGGGAGAATTACCTGAAAATACTCATATTACGGATCCCTGGGACAAATATATAATACCGATGCCTTCTCCACCCCTTCCTCTACCTTCTGATTCTCCCCCTGAGGACATCGGGGGCTTTCATAATTTAATGCAGCGGGCAGCAGCTAGATTCCAGCTGCCTGTTACGGTAGAACAGACAAACTGTTTTTTGCATGATTTCAAGGAAGAGTCCAGGAAGATCACGCGAGCTGTACCAATCATAGACTATATCTGGAATGAAGGAGTTAAGTTCATGAAGACGCCTGCATCTATTCCGGCAGTGCTTCCTCGCATAGAGAAAAAGTACTGTGCCCCTGCTAACAGCCCATCTTGTCTGATTGGTCATCCACGACCAGATTCAGTAATTTCCCAAGCCGCCCAACAGCGATCTAAAAATCCTGCAACGCCTATCACCACACCGCCTGACAAGGAAGGACGTCAGCTGGACCTCATAGGTAAAAAATTCTCTACCATGGCAGCGGCCTCTATTAGAGCTGCTAACTCTCTAGCGATAATCGGCCGTTATGACCGTCAAATGTGGTCAGATATGGCGGGTTTCATTGACCTCATTCCTGAAGACCGTAGACCGGAAGCGAGGAAAATTCTGTCGGGGGGAGAACGAGCCGCATCTGAGACTATAGATTGCGCACTGGACATTGTAAACACCAACTTTAGTCAGCTCTCCGGAGCTGCAGTGCTTAGACGCCAGGGATGGCTTAAAGCCACAACAAACAAAGATTCTAGACATGGCCTATGACGGAGAGTCTTTGTTTGGTAAACACATTGATGAGGCCCTCCTTGCTATAAAAACTGACACGGATACCGCTAGATCGTTAGGCGCCCTTCAATACAGGCGCGGATCTTTCAGAGGCGCAAGAGGACGTGGTTTTACATCAAGAGGAGGATACCAAAACCAACAAACCAGGCAGTATCAATCACAGTATAGACAGCCTTACAACCAGTCATCATACCGCCAATCCTCTATGGCTAGTTTCTCCCGTCAGGGTGTGTGGTCTAAAACGATCACAGAATCAAAGTCGAGACACCAACAGGAAACCATGATCTCCACAGGGCGCCAACCAAATTACCCTCCATACCCGTGGGCTCGAAGATTTCAGCTTTTGTTCACAAGTGGCAGGAAATTACTTCAGACCGATTGGGTTCTAGACCTAGTAACCAACGGCCACACCCTGGAATTTATCAAACAGCCACCTACTACTCCGCCCAGGGGTCCCCCTCCCCCTCGTCTTCACTTATTATTCAAAGAAGCCTTAACGATGCTCCTCAAGAATGCGATGGAGAAGGTTCCATCATCTCAAAAAGGATCAGGTTTCTATTCTTGTTTCTTCCTGATCAAGAAGAAGTCAGGGGAATGGCGACCGATTCTGGACCTCCGCAAGCTCAACAAATTCCTCAAAAATCAAAGTTTCCGGATGGTCACGCTTTCCGAGATTTTAAGCTGTTTAAACGAAGGAGATTTTATGGCTTCTCTGGATATGGAAGACTCGTATTTCCATGCGCTGAACTTCCTTCTCTCTGTTCGTCTTCACTTGTCAAACAATTCATGAAAGGGCTTTTCAGAGCCTTCCCTCCAGTGCGAGCACCCCCTCCAGAGTGGGAACTCAACACCGTGCTAGCGCAATTAATGAAACGTCCATTTGAGCCAATCCACAAAGCAGATCTTAAATTCCTCACTTGGAAGGTAGCCCTTTTACTAGCTCTGACTTCTGCAAGAAGGGTTAGTGAAATCCAAGCTTTCACTATCACGGAACCCTTTTTACATTTTACTCAGGACTACGTAACCCTTCGATCAAATCCTAAATTCATCCCTAAAGTACCGTCACAATTTCATTTGAATGAACCGGTAAGATTAAGAACTTTCTTTCCGGATCCATCCACTCCAGCTGAAAGAGCATTACACTCTCTGGATGTTAAGCGCTGTTTAAAATTCTACCTACAGAAAACTAAGGACCTCAGACGTTCCAACCAACTGTTCGTGGGCTATGGTCAAGCAACTCTTGGAGCTGCAGTGACAGACAACAATCGCCAGATGGCTGGCATCTACGATTCATTTCTGCCATGACAAAGCCAACAAACCTTTACAGAGGAAAGCCAAAGCTCATTCTACAAGAACTATGGCGGCTTCTACAGCATTGTTTGCTGGAGTGACTCTGGAAAATATCTGTCGTGCTGCGACATGGAATAATGTCCACACGTTCACGAAGCATTACTGTCTTCAATCTGCTCAACAAGAAGATGCAGCGGTTGGACAGGCTGTCCTACGCCATCTTTCATTAGGTCAGATTCAGGTACTTTTCTCTTTTATATGCTGTTCTCTTGCATTCAATATTCATGCAACATATATATTTATGTCTATATAGAGGTGTATATATAAATATATATCCATATATTATTTATGTATTTTATTTCGTTAATGTATTTTAACATAGCTTTGATTTCTTAAAGGCTTGGTTATTTAAAAAAATAATAATAATAATTCTCAGCCATTGTGGATGCAGTTTGGGAGTTTATGAACACTTGTCTCCCACCATCCGCAAACGACAGTACA
This sequence comes from Calotriton arnoldi, assembly GCA_963921515.1. NCBI lineage: Eukaryota > Metazoa > Chordata > Amphibia > Caudata > Salamandridae > Calotriton > Calotriton arnoldi. The sequence goes on from CAWUFW010000281.1 coordinate 2,765,306, forward strand.
TTTGGTATACTGCTTGCTACTCTGATTCAGGCATGTGAATCTATGAAAAATACCCCAATACTGGATAAGAAAACAAGTTACTTACCTGTAACTACAGTTATCCAGTATTGGTATCTTTCATAGATTCACATGCACCCACCCTCCTCCCCGGCGAGTCAGTTCTCTATGATTTGGGATACTTACTTCCCACTTGTGCTAAGAAAATCTGAGGAGAACTGCCTCTGCTGAGAGTGTTCTAGAGGGTGCTGGTAGCTGATTGGTTGGAGCTGACTTTTGGTTCTTTTTATTATAATGATGTAGATAGGCTACTAAGATTTAGGCCTTAGGCTTTTCTTTTAGCCTACTACTATTATTTACTTATGGCACTACTTTTGTAATTTACCGTGGGACTCCCGCCTCGACGACGGGGAATGATTCAGGCATGTGAATCTATGAAAGATACCAATACTGGTTAACTGTAGTTACAGGTAAGTAACTTGTTTTCATATATGTGTGTATATATATGTGTATATATATGTATATATATATATGTGTATATATATGTATATATATATATATATATGTGTATATATATATGTATATATATATTCACTGAAAAAACCATAGGTTTCAGACACGTTATAGTTCGAAATTAGCATTTAAAAAAACCTTTGAAATTCACTGACAAAACCATAGGTTTTAGGGACAGTTATAGTTAGAAATTAGCATTTAAAAAACCTTTGAAATTCACAGAAAAAAACCATAGGTTTTAGGGACCGTTATAGTTAGTTGGACATTTCACTCGTACAAAACCATAGAAATTCCCCCGTTATAGTTAGTTCAGCTAACTATAACTCGCGCCCCCGCAATGCACTGCTGATGACGTCACATATTACATCACTCATGACATGGTCAGTGACATCACTGACATCTCAAATGACATCACTGATGACATCATCCAGTGACTGTGTGTTTCTGTAAAGTTTAAATATGTTTAATATATATAGGCAAAGGCGTATTGAAGAATGAGTGGGTGTATAAGTGTCTGAATGGATGATTTAGTAGGTGCGTGACTGACTATATAAGTGAGTGATTAAACGTATCTTACTGAATGCATGGGTTACTGACTAAACTGTGTGAATGTCTGTATCCGTCTGTCTGTTGGTGTGTAAGTGGATGCATGGATTTGCGAATAGCTACATGAGTGTCTATATGGGTTATTGATTGGTTCTCTGAGTATCTGTATGGGTGCCTGAGTGTTTGTGTGGGTGGGGTGTGCGTGACTCTGTACATAGATGTGTGAGTGGGTGATTCACTGGGTGCATGGTTTCAAGAGTGCATCTGTGATGGACTGTATGGGTGGGTGAGTGTGTGTATGGGTGTGTTAGTGAGTGAATGTATATCTCAGTGGTACATGTGCGAGTAACTACATATGTAAAAGGCAGTATATATGTGTGTTAGAATATTTAAAAGGCTATAAGTGAGTGTGATTGTGAGAGTGGCTGTATGGATGCGTGTGTGCTTGTATCAGTTATTGTATAAGAGCGTAAGAATGTGCTAGTATTTGTATGAGTAAGTGAGCTGGTGTGTGTATAACTGTATAGGTGAGTAAATGGGTGTGTGATTAATTTTTTGCATGACTGACTAGGTGTGTGAGTACCTCTATGGATGAGTGGCGGTGTGTGAGTGTTTATATAGGTGTATGAGTGCATATGATAGTCCTGTACTGAGTGACTGTAAGTATGAGTGACTGTACGGGTGAGTGAGTAGATGTGTGTGTGTGTGTGTGTGTGTGTGTGTAGACCTAAGAATTAGTGAGTGGGTATGTAGTTATTGGTATTGGAGTGTGTATGGTTTTGAGAATGGCAGTCTGTAATTTAGAGTGGGTGTATCAAAAGTTATATTAGGGTGTGAGAAGATGCATGAAATTATCACATGGATGATGTCATCAGTGATGTCACTGACCATGTCATGAGTGATGTAATATGTGACGTCATCAGCAGTGCATTACGAGGCGCGAGTTATAGTTAGCTGAACTAACTATAACGGGGAATTTCTATGGTTTTGTACGAGTGAAATGTCCAACTAACTATAACTGTCCCTAAAACCTATGTTTTTTTTCAGTGAATTTCAAAGGTTTTTTAAATGCTAATTTCTAACTATAACGTGCCTGAAACCTATGGTTTTTTAAGTGAATTTCAAAGGTTTTTTAAATGCTAGTTTCTAACTATGCCTACAGAGGTAGGACGTGAAGAAAGAAGAAAAAACGCACAAAGAAGCAAAAGAAATGCAGAAAGAAGCAACAGAAGTCCACAAAGACGAAGAAAAGTGCAGGAAGAAGCAAAAGATGTGCAGAAAGAACCAACAGAGGAGCAGAAAGAGGCCTTGTTGCAAAATCTTCCTGTGCCCACAACTTTTTCATACGGGTACTGGTGGTAACTGACTGACTAACCAGAGCCAGTGCTATGCTAAAAGACACTGAGGGGCCGATTCCGATTCGGGCCGGAAATCTCTCCGACCGAGCCGGACCCGGAGAGATATCCGACCGAATCGGACCCGTGCAGCCCGACCGAACGAGTACGATGCGCACGTATGCCATCGGACTCGAGTCGGTCGGACTCCCATTGAAGTCAATGGGAGCCTGTCGTACAATGCGTACGCGGGCTCCCATTGACTCAATGGGTGCGATGCGGACAAGGGCGCCCCCTACAGCGTGTACACGGCAAAGCGATTCGCGCCGTACACGCACAGGTAGGGGGGACCCATGGGTCCCCCCTGTGTGCGACTCGCGTGGCTACGCGTACAGGGGGGGGTCCAACACGGACCCCCAAAGTACGGCTCCGACAGCTCTTTCGAGCAGCGCGGCTCGGTCGGACTGCTCGCGGTGCGCATCGTACTTACCCGGCCGGGGAACGTCTCCATTGCGCGGTGCGAGTCGTGTCCGTGCGAGTCGGTCGGTGCGGTTAGACCCGGGATCGAGTCGGTCGGAGCGGTCGGGACGCCCGGACGAGTCGGTTGGCGAATACGCATCGTACTCGCTCGCACGTACCAATCGGTCGGGCAATAGGGCTCCGAATCGGATCCAGTTAAGCCGAATCCGATTCGGAGCCCTACCGGCCGAGATCGGAATCGGCCCCTTAGAATACAGTGAAAACACCTACATACACTAGGGAACACTATGCGTTGGGGTACCCCTGTGATTAGCATGACCTCCTCTGTAAGTCCCTAGTACATAATAGGGCAGGGGGATTAAAACTACCTCTTAAAACGCGCTACAGGGCGCGTTTGCACAGTGGTGAAGGGAGGGGGGGCCTGAGATGACGTGTGCGAACGCGCCCCGTGGCGTGTTTTAATTTGGGGGATTAGATCACCTTGAATCCTGAGGGTCCCTGGGGCCCAACTATAGCCCACCAGGTACTTCCAGTAAGTGCCACAGCCCTGCGTTGCAGAGAGGTGGTCCGAGGCCACGCCCCTTTTTACACCTCTCTGCCACGCAGCTCTGTGGCGCTTACTGGAGGTACCTGGTGGGCTAGTTGGACCCCAGGGACCCTCAGGATTCAAGGGGACTTAAATCCCCCAACTTAAAACACACCACAGGGGATGTTTGCACACATGTCACCTCAGGCCCCGCCCCCTCCCTTCACCACTGTACAAACGCGCCCCGTGGCGCGTTTTAAGTCGGGGGATTAACTCCCCTTGAATCCTGAGGTTCCCTGGGGTGCAACTAGCCCACCAGCTACCTCCATTAAGCGCCACAGAACTGCGTTGCAGAGAGGTGTAAAAGGGGCGTGACCTCAGAACACCTCTCTGCAACGCAGCCCCTGGCGCATACTGGAGGTTCCTGGTGGGCTACTTGGCCCCCAGGGACCCCCAGTATTCAAGGGAATTCGTTCCCCATCTGCAAACGCGCCAGGGGGCACGTTTGCAGAGTGCTGCAAGGAGGGGGCGTGGCCTCCGGCGCGAAGCCGGTCTTTTTATTTATTTTTTTAAGAAGGGGGGCTGTGTGGCCCCCCTTCTTTTTGTAATTTATTTGCCTTAATCGGCCCTGGGGACCCCATCCCCCGGGGCTTGGCCTTATTTAAAAAAAAAAAAAAAAAATCTTTTGGAGGGGGGCTGCCTTGCCCCCCTCCTCAGGCCACTTAAGGCCCCAGGGACCCCATCCCCCGGGGCCGGCCTTTGTTTTGTTTTTTTAATATATATTTTTTTTATTTAAATTTTGGGGAGGGGGGCCGTGTGGCCCCCCTCCCGGGCCACTTGTAGCCCCGGGGACCTTATCCCCCGGGGCTGGCCCTCTCCGTTGGGGACCGTGGGGGTCCCCAATCACCCCATGGTCCCGCCGGCTCCCCGCATCCCTCGGGAGCCGGCATTGCTTTCCACATGGGGAGCTGCTAAGATGCAGCTCCCCGTGTGGAAAAGCAATCGTCTTTGGTTTTTGGAAGAGAGCAGGTTACCTGCTCTCTTCCAAAACCAAAGCAGTTTGCTATGGCAGGGCGGGAGCCGCGAGGCTCCCGCCCTGCCATAGCAAACTACTGTGTCTTGGGGGTGAGCACCCTGGGACACTGCAGGAGCCGGCCCTGGGGGTGGCGGTCCCCAGGGCCATCAAGGGGTCCAGGAGGGGGGCCGCGTGGCCCCCCTCCCAACATGTGCAAAGCCCCGGGGAGGTGGTGGTCCCCGGGGCTCGGGGGTCCGAAACTGACCCCCACATTCAAATTCTTA